>CAVLJG010000005.1:100612615-100640623 GCA_963669975.1 Acanthoscelides obtectus
GCCCATGGAAATTCTTCTCCAAGTAAGCGACAGTTTTCTTGTCTTTAGTATTTAATGTAGAAAAAGGTTGCGGAGGTGTAAAGATGTAATGACTTTTCTTGAAACCAATTTCGATACATAGTTCTTTAGGTACGAATAATCCGTCAACTGTAAAGCCTTGAATGTCAACAAACGCGATCCTCATGATGTCTGATGCGGAACTGAGAGTCCTTCGTTGCTTACGAGATGGTTTTAATAACTTCGGTGAGGGGGAAGTACTCGATTAAGCAGTCATGTATAATGATGCAGTAGGCCTTGGTGTTGGTTGGAAAGCCAGTATCGGCTTCGATATCCAATCTAACATCAACAGTTGATGATTTCATGGTTTCCTCTTGTTTGGAACAGTCAATAACAAACAAAGCGCGATTTTTAAAAGCGGTATAATCTAAAAGACATCTCTTCAGAGGAGAAGAAGAAGTTGTATAGCTGGTTTGAAAGTCGCTATAGTTGAAATGAGCTTCAGTAAAGTGATTGTTTGCAAAGTCCAATTGCATACGTTCGTTGGGATAGTATTCACCATTTAAAGATACTCGAATACTAGCAGCATTCACGTGATCAAACAGGGTAGGGTCTGAGGTTGCGACGTCACGTTTACCGGTTTGGAAACATACTATAATGAAACGTGGTCTTTCGATTGCGGTGCTAGTTTTAACTGACCATATTTCTCTTCTCGCATCTGCGGTAATTGCAGGCAGTTCATTCAGATCCCATTTTCTAAACGGTATAAGTATCGGCTTATCAGTTTGAATAGCTTTCAAAAGTTGTTCTTTCACATCATCACTCGGGTAAATATGTTTGATTTTCAGTTCCATGCTTTCAATAGTTATTTTCGCTGTCGTCGTCGTTCCAGTTTTTTCCTTGATAATGATACAATCGTTATCGTTTCTAGCTCTCACAAATCTGAGAGTTTGTCTGCCACACGTAATCATAGGATAATCATTGAAAATGTTGAAAATATGTTTAAGCGGCATTAGCAAGCTAAAAGACTTGTTATGTGTTGACGCCATTATAGGTGTTGAAGGATAGTTCCATCCAGCTATAGCCATATGATTTGAGTCTTCCTCACTGTAACATACGTAAGCTCGGACAGTACTTACAATACCAGGATCACGTACTGTTTCAACTTCTCTAGCGGATTCACTGTAAGTGCAAGAGTCAAATAGGAAGGCACCAAAGTTTGGAGCTAAAGATACATCTCCTGCTCCTCCTCCAGTTATTTCAACTTTTCCTTTGATAGATAGAAGGGAAGCGTTCATTGCAAAGAACGAATCTACTTGATTGATGCTAAATTCCACAACATCATTACAATTAAATGACTTGATGAACGGCGTATAAGATCTATACTCAGCCTTGCGAATAGATTCATCGAATGCTGGAGATCGATATAGATCAAACATCGGAGAAGTATGTGATGCTGCTGCTGCTGCCTCCTCAGTTTTTCTCTTTTTGTACATGATTCTTGTTGTTGTTGACATGATATCCAAGTGAGCGTAGAAACAGGATATTTGATGTAGTTAGTAGTAGATGTCGTCGCTTAGGTGCTTGGGGTAATACTGAAGTTGCCTTGGAAGCACCACTATGTCTTATAATCACTAATCCCATCTGCGCTTCGCTCTCAACTCCAACACAAGAGTTCTAGTTTTCACTTGAAAGTTTACAGGAGACCGTCTTGATCTAAAGCCAACACTGTGACGTTGGTTATTTCTTGTTTCGGTATAACAGGTAGATATAGTAAATTTACAGGTGTTTCGACTATAGCGTATCCAGGATCGGCTGTCACAGCAAATTCGTAGATCGTGTGTTGCAGGCGTGTCTCCGTCAAAGGCTCCCGACGTAATGTTAGCATCAAAGTGTATGGTTGATACTTTATTATGTTTACAGGTAAATCAGAAGAATGCTTTTGACCAGGATTAAGAACTTTTTTTCGAGGGATCCCAATAGATGTCCAAGATTATTCGGTTCTGTAAAAACTATTTTATAATACTTGCTAAAGATTTCACATTGCAGTGTATTATTGTTAGGTTTTAGAGAAAAATAATCATCCGGAGGAGCAACTTCATTTTCAAGATTCATTTGCGTTCGTATAAATGTTTCTATGTCGGTAATTTCATAACAACCTGTCGGAAACTCGATGACTTTTAATTGACCACCACCACCACCACCTATCCGGTCGATATAATAAAATTTATCTCCTTTTTCAATATTCGGTATGGAATTGTATGAAGTAAAGACCTAAGCGCCAATTCATAATCTTTTTCGGATCCAACACTATCGGTGTTGAAGGACGAATGAAAATATATGAGTAGTGCTATTGACTCTCAACAACTGCGACATGATGAATGAAAAAATATAGCTGTGTACTAAGCATTTATTCAAGTTTTTTTTTTTGTTTATTTTCGAAGGGATAATTTACAGAAATAACAATTTGCTTGAGCAGTAGCCGGTCCATCCCAATGTGTTGTCCAATCAGGTCTGTTGTAGTGAACACAGCATGGAAGTCGTATTTGAAGATCAAAATTGGATGTGTATTCTGCAGGCAGTTTGTGCCATATACTCAATAATTCTGCAGGTCTCACATTGCTTATTAAATATTCCAGCGGCGGAATATTCTTCTCAAACTCTTCTAATGTAAATTCCGATAATGTTTTATTATCCATCGTTGTTGTTGTTGTTATTGTTATTGTATAGAAATTTCAAACACAATTGTCCGCAATTAACTTGATTATAAGTTTGGTAAGGATCGTTGTTGTAGAAATTTTAGCGTTTTTCAGATATCGAACAAGTTCCTGTGAGGCTTCAGGTTACCAAATGAATCGAAATACTCAACGTTGTTGTTTATCTTTTTATAAGCTACCCAATGAGTTCCGTTGTTTTGTGAAATATCTAAGTTCACGACGGCGCATTCTCTTTTACGTGGACCGTCTCGTGGTAAAGTGTCACGCATGAAGACACCTCGGAAATGAGGTATGTTCAAGAGCTTCGCATATTGCTTTATTTCATAATCATAAAGCGCTTTCTTGGGTAGCTTGATGTTTAGTTTTTTTGAGTTTTTTTTTTGAGGTACAACCCATAACCACCTTTAGCATTTTTTCTCAAATACAATCCTTTGCCCAAAGACTCCATAGCTTTGTTATGGCGATGGTCTTCCTCCAATTTCTTTTGTGCATTCTTGGCATCAACGACCGTTTTGGCCACACCTGCAGCTCCCCCTGCGAGCGCCCCCAAGGCACTTAATCCGGCGAAAAGGGGGATCAAGGGTAGGAATCCCCCAGATTTTCCTTCGATCGGAATTATTCTCGGTAGTCGAACTTTATGTTTTCCACCTGCACTCTTCACCGCTAATCTTGCCGCTTTAAGAGCAACCAATGCAGACTTTTTTAATGTCGTGGTGGTGGGAGCATTTTTCTTCAAGGACTTTGTGATTTTCGTGAGAACACCTCGTCGAAAAGATGATTTCTTCTGCCCCATACCCAATTTTCGCTTAACTTTCATTGCGGTGGTTGTTAGCCAAGCTGCAGTCTTTTCTCCTAGTGAAGCGTCAGGTGCTTTTACACGTTCCCAGGCTCGGTTCTCAAGAATCCAATCAGCTTTGTGTCTGTCTTTCAAATTTTTGTATAAGGCGTATGCAATATCGTGGTCTCTTGCAGCACGATCCAATGGGTTCTTTCCAGGATCTCTTCTTTAATTTAGTCCCCGCTGAAAATATACATATACATGTGTGAGAATGAAAAAAAAATATCCTAATCTGTCGCACACTTACGTCCCAGGAACTGATACGAAGGTACGTGGAGTTCTATCGGAAGATTATTTATCAGAGAGTTTACAACACCTTCACCCTTGTACGTTAACATGAGAACTGTTGATGATGCGTTAGCAATATCTACATATATACTTTTACACATTCCCTATTCGAACGCCACACGATGAAGGTTGTTCAACAAGAGCAGTCATTACCCATTGATAACTTGGATTTTACAGCAAAAACTCAACATAGTAAACATGGTAAATTGTTACCGAATTCGTTTCGCGCTATCATCTGCGGACCAAGCGGATGTGGAAAAACGAACGTAATGCTGGCGCTGCTTTTCCATCCGAACGGTGCTAAGTTTAAAAATGTTTACGTTTATTCAAAATCGTTGTATCAACCAAAGTATCAACTGCTTCAAGAAGTGATTTCCGCTGCTAAGGGTGTTGGCTATTTCCCATTTAAGGATAACGAGGAAATTATAAGTCCAAGTAAGGCTAAAAATAGCTCTATATTTATATTTGACGACGTGTCGTGTGACGGTCAGCAGAAAATTCGAGAGTATTACTCCATGTGTCGTCATAAAGATATCGATGCTGCATATCTCTGCCAAACATACTCTAAAATTCCAAAACAGCTCATACGAGACAACTGTAACATTATAGTACTATTTAAGCAGGATGAAATTAATCTAAAACATATATTTGATGAGCATGTATCTCCAGATGTTACTTTTGATGAATTCAAAAAGATGTGTTCGGAATGTTGGGCAGAAAAGTACGGTACGTTAGTTATTGTTAAAGACTTTCCTCTTAATTATGGTCGATACAGAGTAGGATTTGATAAGTACATAAAATTGTAGGCTTATCATGTACGCCATCATTCAGTAACATGATGTCAAAGGACCAAGTTGCCGTTGCTAGTCATAAAAGAAAGATCGCAGAACTTGCTCGAGCTATACGTAAAAAGTATCTTACTTTAAAGTTAGGTCGAACTGCAGAAGATGAATCTATTAGAAAACTTTTCAAACCAATATCTGAACCTCTTAAGCAAATAGCTAAGACTCAGCAGCATCCTTCATTTATTATTAAAAAAGAGGAAAAATTGAAACAGGATGATGATGATGATGATGATGTATTCACACAGAACCCAAACTATCTCAATTTAGAAGACGTGGCTTCAACTGATGAACAAGGTAATATACCGCCGAGACCTGAAACACCACCACTACCTGAAGAAATGCGTCCTGCTGATTTTTCACAAGAAGCAATAGAAGAATACTTAGATCAATATCCCCCAATAAGCCATAATTATTTACAAGATTTTTGGACACAAAACGATAAAATTGATAAAAATTATGGACCTATATATACCGACAACATTGGTTGGATGTTAGGTAAACGCCGAATTAAATTTGATAGAGCGACTGGCCAAATACAGATATTACCTGAGGGGACAAACTTAGCAGGTACATGGTTTCGTGGCACACCTGGGCTGTATCAACTTTTATTCTATAATGACCCAAACTATGCAGATGCAGATTTACAACCCTATAAAAATCTATTGCAAAGTACCGGTGTTCATTTAGATTCGCTTGGACGCCTAAAAGGTTCGACAGGATTTAAATATAATCACATTATTAAGCCTCTCTTTAAAGATGTGCAGAAAAATAAAGGTACAATTGTCACACGATCAACATCTACAAAAATACGTAGTCCACTTAGTCGATCATTAACAAGATCCACTCCCTCAACAACAACAACAACAACAACAACAACATCATCAACATCAAAACCGCCAACAGGAAAAGGTATCGGTGATTACTTGACATACAACGAGGAACCAATCGAATACGTGTACTGGGATGATCCCAATGAATTAATCGATCGACTTAAACTCCTTATGGCATCTCAGGAAGCTGGCAATACGTCGCATGATAATGAAATAGTAGCCATCCTCAACGAGCTAAAAGAAGCTAATATAATACAGTAGCTAGTTCCTTGGTCTTTCATTTACACGATGAGTCTTGATAAATTCGGACGTCGCTTTGATAAACAAAAGACACTTCCGTATATGCGTACACCGCCAAAGTTAACACTACCCCATACTTCTGATGGAAATGTTGACTTCAAGAACGTAAAGTTGTGTAATATAAAAGATCCCACAGATAATTCAGATGCGGCAACTAAAAAATACGTAGATACTTCAGTGATTGATTTAAAAAAAATAACAGCAAAAACAGATCAAATAACAGAGTTTATTTCGAGAAATCCGCCTACTTCTGGTAAACATATGGCAACAAAAAAATATGTAGATGACTCTATTGCAAATATAACAACAAGAATAGAACAGGAGTTGGCTACAATTAAGTCTCATACCGATTTGACTCCAATACGGAAAAATATCATTGATTTATCCTCTGAATTACAACTTTTGCAAGGACGCACATCATATATATCATTGAAAACATTCGATCTTGCTAAGCGTATTAAGCCGATGGAACAACAATTTAAAGCGTTAAAACATGATGACGTACGCCAAGGAGAAGCTACAACTAGTTAACGAGCTGCACAAGCCTGCTCGAAAAAATTATCTAAGACGACGTACCATCATTAAAGGCTTAGACGATTTATGGCAGACGGACTTGGCTGAAATGCGACCTTATGCTCATCAAAATAAAAATTTCAAATTAATTCTCGTCGTAATCGATTCTTTTTCCAAGTTTATGTGGACTAGACCGTTAAAGACAAAGACGGGTGAGGAGATAACTCGTGCGTTTTCGGATATCCTCGCACATACGGAACGTACGCCGAAAAATCTACAATCTGATCAAGGTAAAGAATTTTACAATAGTAAATTTCAAACTTTAATGAAGAAGCATGATATTAATCATTATAGTACATATAGCATCAAGAAAGCGGCCATTGCTGAAAGAGCCATAAGGACGTTGAAAAATAAACTTTACAAATACTTTAGCTTAATGGGATCGTATAAATGGATTGATATATTACAAAGCATTACCAATGAATACAATGGAACACGTCATCAAACAATCGGATGTAAACCATCACAAATTAATAAATCCAACGAAAAATGTATCTTAAATCGAAAATATACTCATTTAAAAATCGCGGGCCCGCGTAAGTTTAAAGTTGGTGACATTGTACGCATCAGCAAAACCAAAATGCTATTCGACAAGGGATACGTTCCAAGCTGGACAACGGAATTATTTAAAGTTACTAAAATTAATATTACCAACCCTGCAACGTACATGCTCGAAGATATGCAAGGTGCACCGATCAAAGGAGCCTTTTATGACGAAGAATTACAGAAAACAGCCAATCCAGATGTTTATTTAGTTGAAAAAGTTTTACGTCGTAAAGGTAAAAAAATGTACGTCAAATGGCTTGGCCTTGATGCAAAACATAATAGTTGGATTGACAATGATGCGATCGTCTAGGTGTATGGGGTGGGGGGTTTCTGCTAAAAGTGAGTTCTCAGTCGGTTGCAGTCAGTCAGTCAGTCAGTCAGGCAGCTAGTAAAAAAAAAAAAATGGATACCAGTGGTAGTGGTTCAAGTTGCAGCGAGTTTGACCTCACCACCAGCAGCTCACACGAATCATCTGTAAACTACGACCGTGAGCTGGATGCTATTCTGGAAAGGTACGAAGAAGCGGCCAAGAACGAGGACCATTATCTGCTGTACACGCAGTTTCCAAATGGATCATACCAAATTGGATGCGGTCTAAGCCCAGCGAGATCATTTACTCCTGCTGTAATTGTGTGGAACTCATCACGGTTGAAACTATCTTTCAGTTCCTATGAGTGGGAACAATTAATCACCCAGCTCAATGTGGTAACGGTGAAGGAGACGGAGGAGCAGGAGGAGGAGAAGAACCTTCCTGACAAGTATGATCCTGTCGAAATCGAGTGCGGTGACTATTGCAGAATTCGACGACTAATCTATGATAGTACGAAAATTCTCGAAATAACCAAGCACAACATTAGTTTCTACCTCTCAGAAATGGACGTGAACGCTCTTTTAGAAGCAAATAATGAACTTTTAGTACCGTATATGTCTATGCTAGAAACTGTTGAATTTCCAAGCTATTATTATAATGCGCTTAAGATTGTTCGAGCTAGTTTTAATGATCAAAATTATACGTTTTCAGATGCTATTCAAAAATTGTATACATTTAAGCTCGTAGGCTGTACTTTACAACATATAGCGTTAGGACAACATATATTTTTCTATAGACATAGGATCGCTAATGATCTTGAACGATTTTAATAAAGTTTTTGTAAAAATGCATATCTGTCGTTTCATTATGATATACGTCACGTAACGTGACACGTGACGTGACGTGACACGTGACGCACGTGACGTGACACGTGACGCACGTGACGTGACACGTGACGCACGTGACGTGATACGTGACGCACGTGACGTGATACGTGACGCACGTGACGTGCACACTTTGTTCAAAAATACCAAAAAGATGTCTTGATAGCCCGAAGAACCGCGCCACAACATCAGAAGTAATGTTAGTATTATGTGTGTGCGTGTTTTTTTTTGTTTTTGAACACGCTAAGTTTTGAACTCCAACCACGCACTAACATTGCTTCTGATGTTGCACACCTCTGACGACTCAAGCTATCAGGACATCTTGTTGTTGTTGTTGTGAACTCTTCTTACTAGAAAAATCTAACGAAATCAATAAAACATCTTTTTATAAATATTCATTTATTAAATCTAATTACATACATGTTTGAAAAAATATATATATATATATATATATATATAAATGTTAGTACTACATACATGTTTGAAAAAAAATATATATATAAATGTTAGTACAATAGATAGAGAGAAACTGGAGGACGGATGAACGCTTTTTATATATTTTTTTGTAATTTGTTTGCTGTGATGTTTTTTTTTTAAAACTCAATATCGCTGTCTACATCAGATTCATCAAATCGGATTCGGATGTTATTTCTAGACCTATCATGTAAGGCATCTCTGCAAGATTCCTGGTCTTTTAGTTCAAACACTACGCTTTTAAAGCAGCTGTGACACCAATTATACTTTTTTTGGTATACGTTCAAAATAATGTCATGTGCATCGTGAACCTCGTGAGAATGGTCATAGCAGGCAAATAAACGTTTATTTAAAGTTTTATGTATTTCTTTAAATTTAGATAAACAATTTTTACATACGTGTAGGTAATATTGGTCCAGCCAATATCCACTTGTCCATAGACAGTAACTAGAATAATCTTCAAAAACATAACCCCAATCTGATTTTCCTAATATAGTGTGAATTAAATTTGGATCTATTTCTTTGTGACATCTAATAAAGTTAATTCCTGTATATGAAGAATCAAGATCATTTTTGGCTTCTTTAATCATAGCGTGCCATTTATATAAAGGAAATTGTTTCACAATTTCCGTAGTTAATTTCCATGGTAGTGGAGACTGCTCCATGAATTCTACTGCTGATGATGTTATTGATTCGCAAATTTTTCTAACAGCTAACTCTGATAATGTTGGGGCATTCATCTATAACAAAAAAAAAAACGCTATTATAAGATACTGTAATGCCCCCACGGAAGTGTGTCAAAACTGTTCGGAATTAAATAACGTTTGTCGTCATACGGACTTAAACTAATTTTTGACTGTTCAACAGAATATACGTTGTGTGCATACGACCTGATACAGCGTTGTGTAGCTGTTTTTTCCTTAAATTCTTTCAAACATTCAACATAATCCTCAAATGCAATTTTATTTTTAACAACATTGTACTTAACCCCTTTAGATTTTTTAACCACCTTCCCACCCTGCACCTTGTAACTATACATTTTGCTTCGAAGTCCAACAAAATGTGTCATAATTTTACCGTTATTTTCATCTTTCATTAGACCCGGCACCTTTTTGTTCTTACGCAGTATTTTATATATGTTATTTTCAGGATAATCCGAAGTATCAAATTTACTGGAATCAGCCTTAATGATCTCCTCATATGCATCCTCACATTGCAATTCGTAGATAAAACTGTCTGTGTCCATGTACATGAGCTTACACCTTTCTGCACCCATTTTTGGTAGCATATAGGTGTAATGAAAATCGTACATGACTAGTTTCGATAGGTCTAGAATTGCCTGCCCTACATACAGAGGTTTGTTAAACGTTATTTCAGCCTTGTTCAATTCGATAACCACCAGATTTTCCTCTAAAATTGTGCGACTGTGGAACCGAAAACTCGAAATCAAGTTTGCTGCCCCATAGCGACCACCCCAAGATTTAACGATTTTACATACGCGGTGCTTACGTATATTTTCCATGGTCTTACCGAATACTGCATTATTCATTAATTTAAAAAGATTTTTTTCGAAATCATTCCGGGCTGCAGCTCTACATCGAGTATTCAACTCGATGTAGGGTTTCAGCCAGGCTGCTTGTTTAAATTGTAAAATTTTATGGATTTTCGTTAACTTTAACCCATTAGCTAGCATTTGTTTTAAATTTTTATAGTGAACCGTGTACTCTTTTTTATCCGTAAGTGTTGTCATTAATTTCGGCAATTTTACCCCGCCGTCGCTGGGTGGTACGCTACGTTCTGCCGCAAACGGAAAATCTTTGTGTTTATCGTGCAGTTCTTGTGGGTACGATAGATCGACTTGTAGCACGTACCCTACGTCAGAGTCGTCGGGTATTGACATCACATCAAACGATGTTACATCATCTACCCATTTGAACCCTCCGTAGGGTAAGGGTTGCTGCATAGCATTCCCATATAAGTTATTCACATCCAGGTACATAAGGTACTTGGACGGCTTTTCAGGATCATATTCGGGCATATATTTATTGTTGGCCTCCGAAAATCGGTTGCTACACACCGAAATTCCACCTCTTATAGCATTTTCGTAAAACATCACCATATCTAGATCCTTTAGTAGTTCTAACTTACACCCAGTGTATTTGAGCATACAGTCCCACGTATATCCGGGCATTGTATAGTACCACGCAGGATCCAGACCATAGGTGGAGAAACATTTTTTACGCAATTGCTCAAAAACGTCGGCAAGAAGCAGAATATCTGTTTTTAAATATATATCAGAATACTCTCCTAATGTTTTAATGTTAAACTGTTGCCAAACAGATTGCGCATGAGCATACTTCTCGTCACTTACACTTTCATCGTTTAATTTATTGTAAAATTTTTCAATTGGGGGCAAAGTCGTTTCATTTAATTTTTTCAACGAATCAATGTAATCGTAACAGAAAACTCCTTTCTGTGTTAATAATTTGAATTTATCTTCATCTAAATTTTGAAATTCCCTTTGTAAAATTTTCTTTTCTGATTCTGCTAAAATTGCAGCTAATTCATCAAGAGACGCCCCCATAAATCGAAAAGAGTCTATAAACCGCAATTTAATGTTATTTTCATCTGAGTGCAGCGTAAAGGAGATGTATTTATCTTTGTTGATGGGAAGTAGACTTAAGCGACCTTTTTTACATAAATTCGAAATCATAAAGTGACTATCGTACCCACTTAAATTATGGAATATAACCGGCACAACAAACAATTTTCTAAAGTTCAGATTGCATGCTTGGTGTGCGTAACCTCTGAACTCTCCACTGAAATGGTTGTGATCTCTAACGATTATGTCTTTTTTGTTTTTGAAAATCTCTTACCGCAAATATGACATGATGTTGCCTTACATGTGTCTAATTTTTCAATCATAGGTACGCTTGTTTTTATTTTTGAGTTTACAAATTGCGCAACACCAGCCATACGATTTGCAAACCAATCCATACAATCTGCACCTCGATAGCTCTCGAAATAAGAAAGGCTATCATCATAGCTGCATTTTACATAGAAACCAGCACTATACGGAACGTGTTTTTGATATTTTATGGTTTTAGTTAAATTTACGACGCTACTTTCTTTATGATTTTCTAATTGACATTCAAAATCTGCATAAACAACAAAAGGAGTATTTTGTTGGTATGTAAAGTTTTTAAATTCAACGCAGCTCTCTTTAGGAAGGTTAATTTTATATTTATTAAATTTAGAACCCAGTTTTTCATGTTCAACTAATTTATTTTGCTGATGGAAATAGTTCAGACATCTATCGCAAATAAATTTTTTCTCACGATGTTTATTTAACTGGCTACTAATAAGACGCGAAAGATTTTTAATCCAACAATAGTGATATTTAATTTCATCGATTGAATCATTATCTTCATTTGCTGGCGCTGGTGGAGGAGCATCATAATCATTTAAACGCGGATAATATTTATTTTGAGCTAAAAGTAAATTAACATGCGTATCCCGTTTATTTTCCGTTAATCTTGCTGGTACTACTATGTAAAATGATTTTTTTTCTGTTTCGATCAATTCTAAAGCGTAAACATTGACTGAAATGTTATTCATCTTTTCAAATTTTGAAATTTTTGTTAGCAGCATAGGACTATCTAAATTTTCTGTTTGTAAAACGTCAGTAAAGTGTGGATATGAGGAGGTTAGTTCTGCATGTCTTTTATTGCTAGGAGTCCGAAGAGCGCTTACAATGGCCCAGTAAAAGCAATTTTGATCTATATTTTTAATGTTTATACAAGCATTTTTCCTTATAATCGGTTCTGGTAGTCTAATATAAGATGAACCGTTTCCCAATTGATATTTACTGATATTAACAACTAAGGAAATAATTTTATTTAACGCAAATCCCGAATCTTTTTCAGCAAATTCCGATAATTCGTTTAAAAGTTTATCTTTAACATATATCTTAAACCACTCGTCTATTTGAGTTGATGTATCAATAATATGATTTTTAGTATTAATATATTTAATTCCCAAAATTTCATTATCCCCCGATTTCCTAATAAACTCCCCGCAAAATGTTGTATTTACTTTGAGCGCACAATGGGTGTTCAAAATATTCCTAATTTTCCTTTTAAAAACAACTACACAATCTGCTAAAAATTGATTCAAGTCCTTATGACGCAAATTAGCTATGGAACCGGTTTTTATTCTACTTTGAAAGCTCGATTCTACATTTTCCCATCTAACCCTCTGACCCAATGTTAAGTGAAGTCCTGCCCCAATATGTCTAGTTAAAATCAACTTTCTAAAATGTTTAAAATGCCCCAAATTTGTTTCTACTTTTCTACAGGTCCCTACACATAATTTATTTTGCCTTCTACTACGAATTACCCGTTTACATAATCTAATTTGTTTTTCTATTCGTTTCAGCCACACTTCCGCGTCTCTGATTGTAAAATTATCAAATAAAATTTTCCGTAGACTAACAATTGATAGTAGAACACCGTCTGTTTGTTTGATGATCTTTTTAACCTTATTTGAAGACATTTGAAAAGACGACATTTTTTTTTTCAAGCAAACACATTACTCAAAAATATATAAAAATGCTCACCCTGTCCTCCTCCTGTTCTCTGCTTTGTTAATTTTCCACTATTTTGAATGATGCTAGCGGTCGGCTTTTCCCTACGTCCACTTCCCCTTGGAAGATGATCGAGTATTTTCCGTGAAAAAGTTCGTCGATGACCGGCTGGTACGTTTCCGTCACCCGCTGTGGTAGAAATAGCACTTCCGGTCCTAAATCTAGTAGCACGGCTTCCCCAAATTTCGACTTGACCACTTTAGCTGCTTGGATTGCAAATGGTGTCCCGACTGGTAGGTCCTTTAATTTTCTGATAGGTTTGCGGTCTACAATCGAAGACGCAGCATTAATTTTTGATAAATCCATCTATAAAAAAAATAGAGTCGTCTAACTATTTTGAAGCATAACACGAAAAAAAAAACAGTTGCATTTAGAGACATAAAAAAGAAAAATATTAAATAAAATAGCACTTACTTTTTTTAAAATTTTCGCTCTCTCGTCTCTCTCGAAGCACTAATTGTACTGCGGTCGTTGTTGCAGCTTGCAGCGTTGTGCGTTAAGTGTGAAACAATGACGACTATTGCATGCGCTCGCTCAATATAAGTACGTAGTAGAGATGACACACGCGTGCATGAGATAATTGTATCGTAAATATGCATATTATATGCATCATATTCTCAGTACCATTTTTATCGAGAAAACTGCATGCGCTCGCTCAATATAAGTACGTAGTTGAGATGACACACGCGTACATGAGATAATTGTATCGTAAATATGCATATTATATTCATCATGTTCTCAGTACCATTTTTATCGAGAAAACAACATTCATTGCGGTTGCAGTATTTTTTATATAATTTCTTAGTAATACATGGATGTATCGTTTGTCCGGCGGAAATTCCAATTACAAGTTGCACATGAGAGTAGAATTTTAGAAATATAGAAATTCGTGTATGATTATTGTATATTTGCTGCCTAATTTTTTTTCAGTCAAGATTTTGATTGGGGGGGTAAACGAATTTATATTTGCTATCTGAGATTTTTGACATCATTCTCTATCAAGATGTTGATATGGGTAGACGTATTATTTTTTATTTCAACTTTCACATACGTGCTTTGCAACGATTTCTCCGAAAAAGACGCTATAGTATACCTAACTCAATATGAACATATCATCGATAATACAACAGATCTCTCTACTTTGCTAACTAACTTGCAAGAAAAGTATAATTTACCAGTGGATGGATTGTTGAATAATGCAACAATTGAATTTATGAATCGTCCGCGTTGTCAATACAGTGATGCTGAATTTAGAGCAAGTTTTCCATTTCGGAAACATGACCTGAAATGGTATTTCCCTCGAAACACACCTGCGGCCCAAAAAGATGCAGAAATGGCTTTTCAGATGTGGCAAAATGTTTCAAACTTAACATTTACAATGGTTACCAATCCCACTCTATATCCTCCTGATATTACTATAACCATGGTTAGCAAGACTCATTATTTTAGCGCAAACTGTATGGGTAATGATGAATGTCCATTGACATTAGATGATGCTGGCGGCGTTTTAGGACATGCATACTTTCCTGACTCTAGCGGCACCTGTAGAGAAATCCATTTAGATATAAATGAACGCTGGTATTTTGGAAATAATCCTAATATACCCAAAAATCAAACTAGTTTTCTTATGGTGTTGGTTCATGAAATTGGACATGCCCTCGGCATAGCACATAGTGCTTCTCCGAATGCTATTATGTTTGCCTTCTATCAGCATGAGATTCGTGGTCTAGATGTTGATGATATAAATGCAGTACAATATCTATATGGAAGAAAAAACAAATATGATTCAATCCCAAAGTCTACCACCGCATCAGCAATACCAAAAACAACAACAACTATAAGATCTACAACTCGTAAGCAGCCGATCCTCAAAAATTTGTGTGATATTATTCCAGATTTTATGTTTTTAGCCATTGCTCCAGAGTTTTCAAATTACCGATTATATATTGCACATGATATGTTTATATGGAAACTAGACTTAAACGAAATGATTATCCCATCTCAGCCTGAACTTCTTGTCGATTATGTTCCTACAGAATTACGTCAATACACTTTACAACATATTTTCCAATCAACAAACGGTGACTTGATTACCATTGTGTCTCCAAACAACTATTTCTCAGCATCATTCCCTACCATTAAATTTCTTGATAATTTTTCAATTGATATACCCGATAGGGCTCGAATCAATGCTATTTTTCAATCAAACGCAGGACGGTCCTATACCTTTTATAATAATATGTCATATATAGAATTTTCTAACGATTTTACTGATGTGTTGAACAGAGGACGGATAAGAGACATATTTCCTGAATTACCTGAAGATATTTCTCTCGCATTTCGATGGATTGATGGCCATATTTACTTTTTCCGTCACGCAACTTACTATAAATTTAATGAATTTACAAGAAAAGTTGTTGCGACCGGACCATTTCATTGGACTCTATTTGGAGTACCATGCCCCAGCCAGGATTTGTTACATCAACTAAAAACTCTGTTATCTAAACTTGTATCTGTATATCATTAAAAAATACATTTTTCAGAAATCTATGTTTATTTCGTATTCAGCCTGTTGTCAAACAAAAAAAAAACAGTCGGTTCCTTCGACCCCCCACCCCCCCACCATCATTCTACTACATAAAGTTTCATTTTGAACGGTATCATCCTGTATAATAATAACAGTACATCGTATACAGGTTATGAGACATTCTGACCGACCGACCGACCGACCAGAGGAGCCCACCACGCTATTTAGGTCACGCCTTGCTATATACGATTTAACGATATACCGTCGGTCCATCGATCCGCTATTTTTCGATGCACCCCTGTATACACGTTGCCCCCCGTAATCCACGCCAACACCAGACAGGTGCGACATCGGCGCCATCTATGCGCGAGATGCCCAACCCATCAATGGCAGCTGTCCAATGACACATAGATTCCGTTTGGTTTGTACAGCGCCAAACAAATCGGCGCCATCTATGCGCGAGATGCCCAACCCATCAATGACAGGTGTCCAATGACGTATGACAGATGACGTGTAACGCCATCTATGCGTGAGATGCCCAATGACGCATGACAGGTGTCCAATGACACACAGATTCCGTTTGGTTTGACAGCGCCATCTAGCGGCGGAATCCCCAACTCATGAATACAGATTCCGTCCAACAACCTGTCAATGGCGCGCGACGCCAGCGCCTCTGGTGGCGGATTTTGGAAGTTTTGAGACCGAATCCCCATAAGACATCTACTAGTAAGTATTATTTATATTAGTTTCTTGATATACCTTTACTCAAGGTAGACATAAGCGCCACCACTTCAGCTCTGTATTAAATTCATTCAAGTTTCTCACACATTTGATTACAGATGGAACGATGTTGAACGATCTAGGAGATGTTGAACCCTCTAGTAGGTAAGAAAGAATCAGACGTTGGACACAATTTTTTTTCTGGTGTTGGTAATCTATCCAAATCGTTTCTGTTTCTCGTTTGGTCAGTATAAGTAACCTAGTTCAATGAGTTTCTGTTTTCATATCGATCAAGGGTATAGATGAGAAAACTCAGACTTTCTGTATAGTTCATCAGATGGATATGTTTTTGCTAGGTTATGTATTATTTTCAATATTTGTTTTTGTATGATTTCAAGTTGATTTGGATGTTTATTGTTAGCCGAACCCCACACTGTAATTCCGTAAATCGGATGACTTTCTATCAAGACACAGGCACGTTGAAGGTTGTGAAAATTTAGATACTGCCTTAGATGTCAAAATGTGAGTTTCTCAACCAAATAATCTACATGCTCGTTCCACTTTATGTTAGAATCCATATAAATTAAATACGTGTGGATCGTGGGTGATTGATTGCACTGAGGAATTATCACTCGCGTTCCTATTTCTCTTATAATCGCCAAATGATGTTAGAGAAATACTTTAGTAACTTTTGTAGACTAACTTTTATTGAGACATCAGCAACAGTTGAGAACAGAAGAACAAGTAACGAAATGAGTACAGAGAATGGTCAAAGACCCTTTTTATATTGTAAGATTACACTTACGAATTTTCCAGAAATCAGTAGTCTCGGGTAAAAATGCAAACATCACATCCTGCAACACGAGTATGGGACGGTGTTATACTCGTAGCTTGCTTTAAGGATACCATAACTCCTCCCCACGGTGAAAAAGATTCGTCTCGAATCAGACAAAATTAAGCTAAAGGTATTTCCCCAGCGGGTTTAGAAATTGGAGTTGTGGGTGTCCTTAAATGACGATATTTTACAAATAAAATAATAAAAATGATTAAAAATATAAGAATACAGAATAAAATGATAGGATAATTTACAGTAGATCTATAATGTAAATTCTGAAAGCTGACTTGCAAAGAGGTAAGGTTTTGATGTAAATAAGATTCCAGTGAAACATTTGTTTTCTGAAACTGATATTGCGTACTTTTTGCTGCATAAGCAAGGTCTAACTTAATCTGAAATGTCGAATCAAATTCTAAAGTTTTATGATTAATTAAAGTATTACGTTGTAAAATAATATGTGTCGCATAATGTATAAAAGAAGTACCTTTACAGTCTTTTAGCTTTGTTAGTTGATTAATATCGGTTATATAATTATTTTTATTCAATTATAATATTCTCGTGTAGTTTGTTGTGCTCTCAGACTCACAAACTTCGAACCTCTGTGGTTGACAGGGAGACTGGAAAGTACTTTTAGAAACATACAGTTGATTACTAAGTTTAATAATGTCAGAATGATAATAATTCTTTTCATAAGTTAATAAATACTCACTTGGCAAGGTAATAAGTTCATGATGAATAGAAATCGCAATTAATTTATCCAATGTAAGTTCCTTAATATTCAAAATGGGAAACTTAATTACAAATATAATTTCATCTTGTAAACATGTAATAGACATTTGAGAGAGGTCATAGATTTCGAATAAATGAATGGAATCAAATGGTAATAATTGTTCCTTTTTGTAAATGTTTTGTAAATGTTCAATAAGTATGGACCTAATTGCTTGTTCTGAATGAGCAAGGCTTATGCATTCATTCATTTCTCTTAAGTTATCTAGAACTCGTTCATAAAATTGACGGTAAGTTTCGGTGTTACTTCGCTTTAACATAGTCATTTCATTTGACAAGACTGTTTCATTTTTAGTATTTTTATAATTTCCAATACGAACATCACGAGCTTCGACCCATGAATTGGCACCGTGATTTCTGACCTTTTCGAGAGCTTGATCTCGAATATTTAACATGACCAATTCGACAGCAGGCTCTTCGAATTCTGTGTTTCGAAATTTTGAAACGAACAACTCACTTTCTAGTATGAAGCTAGACAAATTATTTTGGTTAGGAGGCAATTTTAACAGAGAGTCAATAAGACTCCTGAATCGTAGTTCAAGTATTGTGCAACGTTCATTACCATTTGGTTGTGCCATTGTGGTTTCAGAATTTGAAATATTTTGGTCAAGAGAAGAATCAGTAGAACTAGAACTTGAGCGTGGATAAGTGTAAGCGGAGTATGAACTCTCTCTACTAAATCTTCTAACAAGAGGCATAAAAATACAATCTTAAAAATATTTAAACACCAAGCAAAAATGTAGCAAAAATCAAATATTTTCATAAATAAGTCGTCTTTTTCTGCAAATGGTATCTCTTCTTTGTACAGTATCAATTAATATCAAAATCTTCTTATATTTTTTTTCAGTTTCTTCAATAAAAATCTTCTTACTTCTTAATAAACTTTCTAAATCTACTTAAAATGACGTGATCAGCATCGATGTCGCCAAGGGACCCATTCGTTCTGTTTTCTGGTTGTTCTGGATGCAAGAGTTTTCGCCAAAAAGGTGGAACTGGTGTGGTCTTACCGGCCACTAGGATAAACTTGGAACAGAAACTTGAGAGGTCTTACCGGCCTCGAAACTCGTTCACAGGTTTCAGTAGCGATACCCAATTGCAAGAGTTTGAAAACTTTTACCTTCTAAGTTCAGCTGGCTTATCAGTGAATCTTCTTCATTTCTGACCAAGTCACACTACTTGATGGTATCCTGTTCGCAGCGAGAAATAAATACGTGTGGATCGTGGGTGATTGATTGCACTGAGGAATTATCACTCGCGTTCCTATTTCTCTTATAATCGCCAAATGATGTTAGATAAATACTTCAGTAACTTTTGTAGACTAACTTTCATTGAGACATCAGCAACAGTTGAGAACAGAAGAAAAAGTAACGAAATGAGCACAGAGAATGGTAAAAATGCAAACATCACATCCTGTCTCACGAGTATGGGACGGTGTTATACTCGTAGGGACTTAGATGGTGTTAATGCTTTAAGGATACCATAACTTATATGTGCCTGTGTAGATAATTATAAGTGTACATTACATAGACTCATTACCTTGCTTTAAAATATTCGATAAACTTGTTGATGTCAGACTCATAGGTTTTAAGTAAATTGTGAAGATGCAAAAAAAAACTTCAACATCAGTGATATTCTTGTTTGTAACATAACATTTGAGGCCACGGCCACATGTAATAAGCCAAAAAATAGTCTAGCGCAGAACTTAAGAAATAGACGTGGACTTAATATTCGATGTATACTGCTACGAATATCTCGCACCCCTCTTCCAGAGCGCGTCCTGCCCTTGTCTCTCTTCAGTTACTTGTCAAATAAAAATAAGGCAGATGCCTTACATGATATAGCCCAAAGTCAAAGCTGTCGGTGACAAACAGCAATTCTCCTGAATAAATTGTTTTGTCTATGAATTATTTATTCGCGTGGTCTTGATTGTTCACCGTAAAATGGAAGCAAAACGAAAGATATATTCTCCCTATTGTAAATGTAATCTGACTCTGTTCCATTGCTATCTCGAAAAAGCGCAGAAGTCCTTTATATATAATAATACACTGTGAACTGTAACACTCTCCATCCTCCATAGTAATCTTCTAGATTACAAGCGTGCTGGTTTAACTAAACCTGCACTGCCCTGTGAAATAGCATTAATAAACCCCTAGCATCACTTCCAACTAACACACTCTATAAATGTAAATAGAAATTGCAAATAAATGCAACACTGCATACAAATACCATGTTTGAATGTGCATGACGTAGCATAGGCGTATACGCCGCTTTTCTATGTGGGTTTTAAAATTAACGTCAAAAAGCATGCACTGTGTTTAATGTGAAAAGTCTTTCACGAAGTTTTCAGAGATCTGTCTATTGTTTAATCTTAAATGGGAATCCTCAAGGACTCAATGGTCTAAAAGATGTCAGAAAATACTAGTTTTTGTTCATGTGAATGAGTTATTTATTAAATGTCTTCGTTACGATCTGTGTTCTGTCAGATGCAATTGGTTGCTACGGTGAAAACTATGATTTTTCAACCTTCTAGGCCAGTAATTTGAAAACCAAATAAATTATTACCTTTCGTACCCGCAGTATGCAAGTCATTTTTAGTGCCCCTCAATCCCTATACGGTTAATCTTTTAGGGATATCTATAATAATTTCCTCATATAAAATAATATGCAGTAGCCCTTCAAGTGCATTATTGTCAGTTTTCTAAAGAGATGCTGAAGTATCATACGAACATTGAAATTATATGATAATATGGTAATACACCAAGGTTCTCTGGTATCATGTCATGTTGTACTATGTATCGTTCAGGTCCTATCAGAACCTTCAACGGCTTCAAAGCTGTGAAGAAATTATTGAGTAATGTGGAGAGAAATTGAAAAAATGGCAATCTTGAATAGTAAGATCTCTAAGCGCAACTCATGTGTACATTTTCGGAAAACAGGGATCGGTGCTGATGAATATACTTTGTGGTTATGTCAACGTTGTAGAATCGTTTATTGGCAACATAGGCATGTCGGTTGGAATCATCTAGTGGCAAAAAGATAGACAGGTTGATTAATGAAAATTAAACCGGTAAGTAGTAGAACTGGATAGTTTTCTTGTGCGAGCAGGCTTGCTGGTCCTGGGCTATCCTAGTCAGTGTCCACGCAAAGATCTAGGAAGACTCTGGAGGAGTGGATCTTTATGTAACAGTTCCCTAAAGTAAAACGTATCACGACAACTCCGTCAGGTGTGGGGCCTTGATATATCTAATCGAGAACATTGCAGATAGGCCTAAACCTTATTGTGTGGTATTCAGGCTGAGAGATTTCTATTATTGTCTGGCCAAATGAAACCACATATGTTGAATTACTTTTTACTGACGCTTCGGCCACCACGGTGTAATTATTGAAGGTGCAAATTATTGACAATGACAATATATTTTATGTTTATCTGTCGTCCAGGAGACAGTCCATTTGTTTCTTATTTTCTGCGCTACTATACGTAGTCGTGCCATAAGTTCTGTCCCATGATAATCTCATGATAAAAATGAAACAAGATAAGATATATTTATATGAAAGATATTATTTATTCGACAACATTTTTAGAATTCATAATCAAACAGTTTTATTCAAAATGTCCCCCCTTGGCCTTCACACACTGCTTCAATCTCGCGGGCCACTCATCTATCACTGCACGCACAGCTTCCAAAGGAATAGCTGCCGCTGATCGGATCAAATCCGCTTTCAGGGACTCGATATTACGGTGGGCTTTGGAGCAGGCCAACTGCTCTAGCAGGTCCCACAACTTGTAGTCTAAAGGATTGAGGTCCGGACTCCCTGAGGGCCAATCTTCCGCAGCAATGAACTCTGGCACATTGCTTTCCAGCCAGCGCTGCGTACTCTTAGCCTTGTGAGCGGGGGCGGAATCCTGCTGGTAGATCCAGTGTTGGTTGGCAAACAATGTACCACTTAAAGGCTTGACGATAGGATCCAGTATGTCGCTCTGATAGTTTGCCGCTTTTGTTTTCACGCCCTGTTTACAGAAATGGAGCTGAGTGACCCCTTCGTAGGACACCCCCCACCAAACCATGACTGACGCAGGGTGGTGGCCTCTCTCAACTCTCGGAATGATCTCCGAAGCTTCCTGTGAACTCCTTGCATACACTTTGTCATTTTGTCGGTTGAATTTTTCTTCTATGGTGAAGATTTTCTCATCCGTGAACAAAATCTTTCGGAATCCCCCAGCTGCGTACCTCTCCAAGAGCTTCTTGGATCTTGTCGCCCTGATGTGTCGCAAGGTGGCCGTAAGTCGCTGGCCCGTACGTCTCCGGTAAGCCCCTAGCCCTAGGTCTTGTTTAATGATGCGCGACATCGTCCGGACAGGAATCTTCATTTCCCTGGATAGGATCTTCTGCTTCCGGAGTGGATTCCTTTGAATCCTGGCTTTTACGGCTTTGATGGCTGCTGGAGTCCTTACTTGACGAGGTCTTCCGCTTCTTGACCTGTCATCAACAGAGGACGTCTCATTGTACCGCTGAATGGTCCTAGACACAAATTTACGCGATATTTGAAGGCCGCGAAAGAGTTCAAACATCTGACTAGCACTGTGATTACACTTATGTAAAGCTATCACTGCAATACGGTTCTCTGCCTTGCCCCACTCCATCGTTATGCTTCGAGAGATCAATACAAACTGAGGTATATGTAATTACCCGAAAAGCGCTTAATCAACTGACACCACAATGTAAACAATCGGACAAGTATTAACAGGTCTACACTTGTTTGAAAACGAGGGACAGAACTTATGGCATGACTACGTACAGTGCCTTCCGACACATAAACTATCCTACAATTAGCCAAATGATCCTTTCCAAATCAGCGGAATCCGAAAAATTCTCACCGAAGCCGGTCGACAGATCCGCTTTACATCCAAAAAGAGCAGGTGAAGTTTTGGAAAGATAGCTTGTGTGGATTTTGGGACCAAAACACTTAATAAATAACATCGAGCAACTACCGTACTTACCGGATTTGGCTCCTTGTGACTTTTTTGTTCCAAAGCTTAAATTGGCATTTCCGAGAAGACGTATTCAGTCTATCGCGACCATCAATAAGATTCGCTGAAGAAACTGAAGGTCGTGCTTCCGACGGCCTTGTGAGCGGGTTGTGGATTGTATCGGCTCAAATGGAGCCTGTGTTTAAGACAATACACTAAACTTAGATGACTAGAATAAAAGAACGTGTTCGGATACCTTTTCACAGAATTCATTCATAAAACATCAAATATATAGGGCGTTCCGTACTTAAATGAACATAGTCAAATGGTAGGTAGGACCATACCTGAAAATAAGCCGGTTCAAACTGAGTTCTTGTATGGTGATTTATCTAAACACTCCAAACCTTCAACTGTAACATAACATATCTCAGGCACGATTTAACTCATCTTCCGAATTTTGCACGTTAAATAGGTTACTTAGGAGTCTTGTAGAACCATATGAACGGTTAAAAAAACCAGGGCAATATCCGATTTTTTCCATTGTCTTGTTTTCTGTCAAAATCAACAACTTTTAAGCTAAACATTAAACTGTTTAACTATGTGAAAACAATAAATGATGCTTATCAATTAGCATAATAGACTGTCAGTCTCTATTGGTACTAAATTTTAAAAAAAATTGTTTACTAAAGTAGCTTACTTGTAGCAGTTCATGTGACATAAAACCAAACATTTTAAGGGTTATAAACTTGGTTTCATCAACAATATGCATAAAATTGAGATGTTTTGAGAACTAAAAATTCCAGGATTGGATAGAGTTTTTTCTTGTATTTTATCCAGTACAATCCCAACTAACAATTATCACTCCTATTAGAGTTGCAAGAATGATTAGACAGCATTCCTTACACAGCATTGTGTACTGCAAGAACATTGGCAAAACCTTCTTAGAACAGCTATACAAGCGGAATGGGCACACCTAATAGGACACTTCAGACATTTAAGGGCTGCAGGTAACAGTTATACAACAAAAGTGTAAGCCTCCTGCAGCCGCTATACATTTGCGTCAGTGCAAGATTCAGTTTTTGTCAACTATACAACTATTCTGTTACGTGATTCTACTTTATTGCAACCAAACTATTTCTTATGTATTGTATAGACGAAGTGAAGAATATATAACTAACACATTACAGTCATCTTGTTTACTTACATATCGGCAATTGTGAATTTCATACACAGGTACATATATGATAAACTTCTAAACTTTGATATATGGCTATTGAAATACTTGCGCAGCAAATTTTATTGTGATTATGGTGCAAAATAGTTACCCAATTTCTACGGGCTTCGTATTTGATTCATATTTTGACAATGATCAAAAGTATGTCTAGATTTTTAAGATGGAAAACTTAACTTATCTGCGTTAAATCTTTGACAAATCCTATATTTAGACACAATTACACTAATGTTATCACTTTATATCTGTAATTTCGAACTGAAACATAATTATTTAATATTAAATAGAGGAATAAATGTTCGCCCAATATGGCGGGTGGTTGTGTACAATCATGACATCGTCCATGTTGTCTTTAGGTTATTAGAATATTTTGGTGTTGCCTGCAGGTGTTATACAACAATTTGACAAATGTCTGAAATGAAATACCGACAGAGTCGAATGATTTACCCAGAATTTGTACCTGATCTATATCTTCTGTTTGAACAGTTGATAAAACCTTTTGAACCAATATGCATGCGTTGTTTGTCTTAAAACATTGGTTATGGCATTTTAACAAAAATATGACAGCAGAAAGTTAGGTTATGGTGAAGTTGTTTGCCAAATTATTTAGCATATGTACAGCCTTTAACAGTTACTAAACAACAGTTGTATAAATGCTTCCGTTGGGAGCAATTTGTTTGATAAGGTAGTAAATTGCAACAGCAAAACAACAAGGCTCGGGTTTGTTTTATAAACGTTACCATGGATGCCACAACACAACCATTTTGAATAACTTGCAAATATGCCGTATAAAATAGTTGTATAAACGTTTATGCAACAGTTAAACATTTTCCCTATAAGGTGTTGTATAACTATGCTATGAGAATATTTTAAACACCTCATTTTAGAGCAAATATGTTGAAGAAAGCAAATATGTTGAAGAAAGCAAATTTGCATTCCACACAAGATTAAGCCAGCATTTTGGTGTTCACGCAACAACAATAGAGAACTTTTATGGCTGAACGGTTCTTTTACCAAAAGCTTTTACCACTACTTTACTAGTTGGGATGCTAGGTAAGTATATCCTGAACTAATTATCATTTTGTAGAAAAACAGCAGTACATGATATACAAGTAATAGGGAAAATCGATGTTATGCACCCCATTTAGGTTTTTTAGTATTTTTTTAGGATTTCATTCTACCAACTGATGTTATACAACAATATGAGTCCTGCTTTTAAGGCAAAGAGCATTTTGTATGCAGATGCTCTGAATTTTACTCTTCGTAAACATTCAAGACTATGATGAAAATATTGAAAAATCTAATATATAGATCCGAACTCGGTATTTTCACATATTTCTGTACCTCAGAGCCAGACTAGGGCAAGTCCAAATAACTCTTTTGGAGATAATTGAATTTGAATATTTACCTTGTATTGTATACGATTTGACATGAGTTAAAAAGTCGTAACTTCCTTCTTATTACAGACGGATGGACGCTGCAAGTAGCAGATGAAAATTCACAATATTATCATAAGCTTAACATATTGAACTTATTCTTGACAAAAATGGACTCAACCTAGTCTGACTCTGGGGTACAGATTTACGTTTAAGTGCTCTCGCCACAGCCCTACGTTAGACTTTGATGCATCGGCACACATGGTAGATCACACAATGAAATGGCAAGTCCGAACCTGCAGTCCACGTGTTTGTGGATTTTAAATTCAATTTCAAGTTAGCCTGGAAAGTTAAATTTAAAGGAATTGCATGTTAAATGCCGTTTCCCTTTTAAGCAGAACTCATGTGTACAATATCCGTGAGTAGAACTGAGTTATTAAAAATATTACCGAAAAACAAATAATAGGCTGCATATCATTGATCGTTTCTGGAAATAGAAACAACTGAAACCTACCCTGGAATTTTGATTACCAAGAACACCTTTGGTTCAATTTCAAACATTATTTTGTAAAATGCTGATGAAACCGAGCTGATGAACTTTATGGGTCAAAGACGGGATATTTGAATACATAAAAATATTCGACTAAAATTCTGAAAGAGGCGCAATCATACTAACTAACCAGCACCATTCATAGTCTTTTTTGTATCTACTCAAGTATTTTAATATTTACTTTAAAAGGTGTTGAGTTTGATGAAAAACAGTAAAGTGAAAAAAATTAGTTTGGCTCTAGACTTTTCAACTTCTTACATAATTTGCAAATAGCGGTACAAGCCTAATGAAGGAGGATGTTTTCACCGGTAAGCATTATTACTATGTTGACTCATCGCCGTCTCTTTGGTAGCATTTGGTAGACAAATAAGTATGCACTAATGTACCAAAACTACGCAGTTTTGGCGACAAACAATGCAATATAAACATGGGTCATTGTAATCTATTTGATTCGTTGATAATGCCTGAAGTTTGTGATATTTAAGATTTGGCATGTTGAGATAAACAAAGCACACAACTTTCGCAAAAATATCGTATGGATCGCCTTCTTCCCTGCACTTTAAAAGACCTGTCAATGTACCCATGCCCCTGTTCATGCATGTGTAGGCTAATAGCAGAAAAACTCATTAAGCGGGAAATATCCACCAAAAAATGATTAGTTGGTGCGAACGAGCAATTCATTCCTGGTATAATTAATTTTTAAAAGTAATTAAACAATTTCATGCATTTCAGTCACCATTCTGCGAACGAACGGCCATTACGTATAATATGAAACTGGTAGGCAATTTGTTATTTTTTGCGGATGTTCATGACAACCGCCGTAAAATGACCGCATATTCAGGGAGAGCAAAAAATTACGGCAGGGTAACGATCCGGAAAAAGTGAGTAGATGTAGGGATTGCTTGTAATATTGATATGAGAATGAAGCTAGAATCTTGTATTTTCCCAGAACCGATAGCAGAATCATACAAAATTAATGTAGAATCTCAAACCTGTCTTGTTTTCATTTAAATAAGTTTTTGTAATCGCCGAATGAAACCACATACGAGTAGATGTCTTATGGGGATTCGATCTCAGTAGTTCCAAAATCCGCCACCAGAGGCGCTGGCGTCGCGCGCCATTGACAGGTTGTTGGACGGAATCTGTAATCGAAATTCATGAGTTGGGGATTCCGCCGCTAGATGGCGCTGTCAAACCAAACGGAATCTGTGTGTCATTGGACACCTGTCATGCGTCATTGGGCATCTCACGCATAGATGGCGTTACACGTCATCTGTCATACGTCATTGGACACCTGTCATTGATGGGTTGGGCATCTCGCGCATAAATGGCGCCGATTTGTTTGGCGCTGTACAAACCAAACGGAATCTATGTGTCATTGGACAGCTGCCATTGATGGGTTGGGCATCTCGCGCATAGATGGCGCCGATGTCGCACCTGTCTGGTGTTGGCGTGGATTACGGGGGGCAACGTGTATACAGGGGTGCATCGAAAAATAGCGGATCGATGGACCGACGGTATATCGTTAAATCGTATATAGCAAGGCGTGACCTAAATAGCGTGGTGGGCTCCTCTGGTCGGTCGGTCGGTCGGTCAGAATGTCTCATAACCTGTATACGATGTACTGTTATTATTATACAGGATGATACCGTTCAAAATGAAAATAGTATAGACATTCTGACAATTATTTCGCAAACCAGAGGTATTTTCAATAAAACTACAATAATACGCTTAATATTTTATTGAAAATAGAAAAAACTACATAGG